>JAPMUY010001615.1:15000-18801 GCA_026901105.3 Galaxias olidus | reverse complement strand
GGTCACCTCTCCCGTGCACTCAGCGGTTACTGCAGACTGACACGCTGGCCCCCACCCTCTGACTTACTAACACACACACACACACACACACACACACACACACACACACACACACACAGAGCCGGGATATGAGAACAGTCCACCTTCCCCCCTGTCCCAGCGGTCAGAGTTCCATCACTGTGTGTGGAAAATGTCCAGGGGCGTTAATAAGGCCATGAATAAGGTCACAGCCACTTCATAAGGTCAGACAGCAGAACGCCCATCCCTCTGTATCTGAGGAGTTTTCTCTACTCTGTCTATCTCTCTGTCTTTGTCCCTCTGTCTCTCTGTCTCAGTATCTATCTCTCTGTCTCTGTATCTGTCCCTCTGTCTCTGTATCTGTCTCTCTGTCTCTGTATCTGTCTCTCTGTCTCAGTATCTGTCCCTCTGTCTCTGTATCTGTCCCTCTGTCTCTGTATCTGTCCCTCTGTCTCTGTATCTGTCCCTCTGTCTCTGTATCTGTCCCTCTGTCTCTGTATCTGTTCTTTTGTCTCTGTTTCTGTCCCTCTGTCTCTGTCCCTCTGTCTCTGTATCTGTCCCTCTGTCTCGGTCCCTCAGTAGCTGTCCCTCTCCCATCTCTCCCTGTCTGTCCCTCTCCCATCTCTCCCTGTCTCTCCCTCTCCCATCTCTCCATGTGTTTCTGTCTCCACTGTCTCTGTTTCTGTCCCAGAAACTGAAGTGTACGTCAAGTGTCCCTGTGTCTCTCTCCGTCTCTATGTCTGTGTGTGTGTCCGTCTGTCCCACTGCCTCTGTGACTGACCCATCTGTCCCTGTGTCTGTCTCTCAGTCTGGCTGGCCCGTTCCTTACACACAGGGGCCGTGCCAATACAAAAAAAGAACATGGGTTTTGGCTCCGTCTCTGCCGAGTGACACACGCGATAGGATGGGCCATTATTAGAGGCTCTCCTCCAAAGCTATTCACCAGGATTATGTTCTCGCACGCAGAGGCGCCTCACTCACACACACACACACACACACACACACACGCAAACAAACAGACACCCACACACACACACACACACACGCAAACACACACACACACACACACACACACACACACACACAGACACACAGACACACACACACACACAGACACAAAAACAAAAGTCAAACACGTTGCGTGTGTGCTCACGCGGTCCGGCCGGACACACACTGAACACATGCTTTGGTCCCGCCGTCCCCCCAGTCCTCTCAGCGATCCACGGTCCAGCTGGCACGCCCACGCCACCCATTTCAACACACACACACACACACACACACTCACACACGCACGCACGCACACACACACGTACGCACGCCCACACGCACGCGCACACACACGCACGCTCACTGTACCCGTGGCAACTCTACGCGGCTCTCTGGTGCGCGGGGGACTGAGTGCGTTCTGCTCGGTAGGCCTTAATTGAAAACAACTTCATCTCGTCGGTCCCAGCGTGTGGCGCCGCGGCCGGCGCTCGCCTAATTGCGCGCATTCCTCGGTCCCTGCTCAATAACGCGCCGGAGCCATTTTAATAACCCCCAGATTTACCACGTTCCCCCTGCTTAATTGAGATTTAGTCAGGGGCGGCCCCCGAAAGCTCCCGCTGTCCCTCCGTCCCTCGCTCTCCCTCCCTCCCTCCCGCCGCCTTTCTCTCGCCATCTCTCCCGCCCGCGGCGCTGGAGGGTGCCGCCGGCTCTCAGGGGGACCGCCCTCCGAAACCCCACCATTTCATTTCCTCAAAGCGAGGGAGAGCGATAGAAGTCGGTGAGAAAGAGAGGAAGGGGGTCGGAGGAAACAGCGGACCAGGGGAGAGGGGATGCGTGAGGCAGAGAAAGAACGTGGCTCGGTGATTTGACGGCACCTCAAAACCCCTGCGTGAACAACGGCCTTTGTCGTCAAGGAGACAGACAGACGGACGGGGGGAGGGCTCTCCCCTTCCCCCCCCCCCCCCCCCCCCTCTCACGCCGTGCGTCTGGCTCTCTCCCCCTCCTCCAGGTTCTCTGGGCCATCCATCAACTTCTATCTGAGCTAGCCAGCGCTCCGCTACCCCCCCCCCCTCCCTCATCTCTCTCTCGCTCCTCTCTCTCTCGCTCCTCTCTCTCTTTCTCTCACTCCTGACCCCTCACGCACACACTGACTACAACTCCCACGAGACCCTGTGCTTCCAACGCTAGTCACCTCACGCCAAAGCCATGTGTGTCCAACACACATTTCAATCCTCTGAGAAACAAACGTGGGCTCTCTCTCTCTCTCTCTCTTTCTCTCTCTGTCTCTCTCTCTCTCTCTCTCTCTCTCTCTCTCTCTCTCTCTCTCTCTCTCTCTCTCTCTCTCTCTCTCTCTCTCTCCCCCTGGAGGCCCAGTTCTGTCCAACAGGGGATGCCGGCTCATCCATTGCACACTGGAGGAAAGGGGTGGGGCTGTGAGTGTGCGTGAGAGAGTGTGTGTGAGAGAGAGAGAGAGAGTGTGTGTGTGTGTGTGTGTGGATTGAGGTAAAGCAGTCGTATAGTGGGGAGAGGAAGAGGAAGGTTGAGGCCGAGGGACGAGGGTTGCTGGCACAAAGCAAGGCCACGTCCCGGTGCAGGAGACAGGGAGCAGTGTGTGTGTTCGGGTCGACACGCCTACAGCCTGCTGTCTGTGTGTCTGTGTCTGTGTGTGTGTCTGTGTCTGTGTCTGTCCTTTCTCCCATGCACGAGGAGGCCTTCTGTGAACGCGGAGCGCGTCGACGTCTCCGCCAAGGGCAACACCCCCCTCCTCCTCCTCCTCCTCCTCCTCCTCCTCCTCCTCCTCCTCCTCCTCTCTTCACAGCCCTCTTCCCCTTGGGAGAGTAGGCCCGTATAAACCTGCTCCCCTATAGGTCCTTGGCATCCCTCCCTTCGTTAGCACTCCCTTTTTTATGCCTCTCCTCCGTCCCCCTCCTTCTTGGCTCTTCCTCCATTGATCCCACTGCGCGGTCGGCTTCAGGCTCCAGCCCCGCGGCCGTTCCCTCTCTGGCTTTGTTGTTTGTTTGATCGTCCTTCACGTGCTCCTCCTCGTCCGTCACTTCCAAGGCGCCCTTCCCTTTTTTCTCTCTTCTCCGTGCCCCCCCCTTTTTGTCCGAGTCGTCCGTCTTGTCTCTCTCCGTCCCGCACGCCGCTCACTCACTCGGTAGAGAACGACCTTGACCACTCCCGTTTCTACTCCTCTGCGTGCGCGCGTGCGTGTGTGTGTGTGTCAGTGTGTCCTCTGTCCCCCAGTGGAGCTGAATCAGGGTTTACTGCGGAGACAAGGGAGCATAGTGCCTCCTTAAAATTCAACCCGATAAGACCCCCTTCTGTTGCTCTCTTTCTCTCTCTCTCTCTCTCACACACACACACAAACACACACATTAGCTGCTTACCCCCACCGCCCCTGGATACTTAACTTTAGGCCTTTTCTGACATTCATCAAAGACACTCCGCCAATTAGAGGCACATAAAAATCTGTTTCTGTGAGTGTGTGCATGTGTGTGTGTGTGTGTGTGTGTGTGTGTGTGTGTGTGCAAGTTTTGTGTGTGTGTATTAATGTGTGAACACTGCAGTAGTGGGTACAACCCCACTATGGGAACACTAGAGTCACAGCTGTAGTAACACATGTTCATTTCCTCTCCTCTTCTCTCTCTCTCTCTCTCTCTCTCTCTCTCTCTCTCTCTCTCTGTCCCTCTCTGTCCCTCTCTTTTTCCCTCTCTCTCTTCCCATCTAGTAGGCAGCCCTGCCCACTCCATCCAAACACCCTTTTCCTACTATCTACAGCATTCTTCATGTCTC
>JAPMUY010001615.1:5000-10000 GCA_026901105.3 Galaxias olidus | reverse complement strand
AGCGGGAGGGCAAGGGAGAGCGGGAAAAGTGGGGCGAGCCACGATAAATATTGCATCCCCCTTTCATGAACACGGGGGAAAAAAACGAACGGCCACGGAGCTGCGCCGCGTAAAAGAGTTCGAGGAAAAAAGTTGGCGTTCCAACCGAGATCGCCGATCCCAGTCGGACGGACAGGCACGGTAATTAGGACCCAGCCTATTTTTATACGGTCACAGACCACTCCGAGGGTGGTCTGCAGTCGCTCGTCTTTAACTCCGCTCACTGCTCACACATGCAAAAAAAAAAAGCATGTGCGTGTCCGTCGCACCGCCCACCGGGGCCAGCATGCAGGGCCCCAGCCGGGGGAGACGCCGCCCCGTGGCTTGCCTTTGCCGCGGGGGCAGCTGGGGCTTTACGCCGGGCAGCGACAGAGAAAGCGGTGGAGGAGGACGGGGAGGAGACCCAGCGCTCTGATCTGGAGCACACAGAGAGAGGAGGCCCAGCTCAGAGAACCTCCGCAGGGGGCAGAGGGTAGGGGGGGAGGGGGGGTCCATGGAACCGGGACCAAAGAGAGAGCCGAGCTTGTGGTCTATAGGCAGGGATACTTTAAACAACCCCCACTCCCCCCCTCCAGCTCTCTCTGCCCATGTTCGCCGCTGCCACCCCCAGCCTCCCCCTCCGCTCTCTGGGCTCGACGCCCCGGCCGTCTCCCCTCCCCCCGGTTCTGTTCCTCGCGGCTGCAACGTCTTTCTCTCTGCTCGGCGCCGCTCCGCTTGTTCTGAGGTCCCCCCCACCCTCTCTCTACCCTCACACTCTCTATCTTCGTGCTCCTCCTCCGCCCCCCTCTCCCCTCGTCCTGTCACGGGCTTGTCAGGCAGCCAGGCCCACGGCCCAGCCCCGATCTCATTACTGTCACTCAAGCCGAAAGGGGGAGGAGACGGGAGAGACGGAGGAAGAAGAGCAGCGCCCAGCAAACCCCTAAAGACCTGCCACTCAGCCCGCTGGAGAGAGGGAGAGAGAGAGGGAGAGAGAGAGAGAGAGAGAGAGAGAGAGAGAGAGAGAGAGAGAGAGAGAGAGAGGGGAGAGGAGGAGAGAGAGAGAGAGAGAGAGAGAGAGAGAGAGAGAGAGAGAGAGAGAGAGAGAGAGAGAGAGAGAGAGAGAGAAGGGGGGGGGGAGAGGAGGGGGGAGGTAGAGAGAGAAAGAGAGAGACAGAGAGAGAGAGAGAGAGAGAGAGAGAGAGAGAGAGAGAGAGAGAGAGAGAGAGAGAGAGAGAGAGGGGGGAGGGGGATGGATCTTAGAACATATCCAGGCCATTCACACAGTACACATGAATGTTCTCTCTCTCTCTCTGTCTTATTCTCTCTCTGAAATTCAATTCCATCACTTTATTGCCACCACTGTGCACCAAAGAACAATATTGCCACGCCACTCTCTACAAGACACAACAACAATCACACGCAGAAAATGCGAAATTCAAGCCAATTGAAAAAACAATACGGAATGACTCCCACTCCATCTCTCTCTCTCTCTCTCTCTCTCTCTCTCTCTCTCACTCTTTCTGAAACACAGTGTTTCCACCCGGGGGCTCCCACTCCCACTCCTCCCCAACCCCCCTCACCCTGCCATCCCTGTAATAGAACAGATGGGAGAGTTCTCCACGCATGCCGCCCGTTAATGGACACGGTCAGCCTAACCCCTGGGGGGCTCAGGAGAGCTTCCCAGAGTATTACCTCGCTGATTAAGGCCCGCTAACGGGGGGATCAACCCTCCCTATGCTCCCAGCATTGATGTCCGACCGAAACGGACGCCGGCGCAGAGCGCGGCCCCGTCGGCAGACCCCTTTGTAATGGCTCCCCCTCGTCTCTGCTCTCGGCTCAGAGGGGTCAGTCGCTGGGCGTCCCTAGTCGCTGCCCGCAGTCGATGTCAGGGGGGTCAGCGGCGGGTTAGGGGTGAGCCAGGGAGAGACGAAGAGTGAGCCGATGTTCTCAGTGAACGGAGAGAGGAGATTTAATGGACATTTCACCTAGCAGCGCTGGCACACAAGTTATACTTTCTCGCACACACACACACACACACACGCGCACACACACACACACACACAGACACACGCACACGCACGCACACACACTCACGCACACACAGACATAAAGTAACGGCCCGACGCACACAAATGGGTGCCTCAGCGTCAAGGGCGAGCCATGACATAAAGGCCTGAGGACGGCAGGCAGTTAGACACCCAGAGGAGTTTGCTATAACCCAAAGGCACTGGAGCACAGCCTCCAGCCGAGCCGCACATCATAGCCAACGCGTTGCCACGTCTCCAAGGTATCCCCCTTTTGAAAAGGCAATTAGTCGTTATGTATTGTCCCGCCGAAGGTCGTTCCGAGCCAAATCCCCCGGTAGATTCCAATCAGGCCTTACGGAGGGGGGGCATTACTCCCTTCTGGGGGGGCATTAGTCCCTCGCCCCCAAAAAGAGAACTTCCTAATTTAGGGGCATGTGGACTGTTCTGCTGCGTAGGGCTTTTTGCAAAAGTTCATGTTCCTCCTCTTGACCTTGGGGCTTAATCGGTGTGTGTGTGTGTGTATCTGTGTGTGCATTTGAGTTTGTGTGTGCAACCCAAAGCCCTATGACCAGTTCATTTTGGAAGCGTGCCCTTAGTGGGAGTTTTACCCCTGAAAGCTGTCCTACTTCAGAGATAAAGTTTCTATTTGCGGCGAATGGTGAAAAAAAAAGAAATCCCAACCCCCAAATTAGTCGCTAATCCGCGGGTGGCCAAAACTTCATCTCACGTCAATTTCACGCCCCCCGCATTTGACTTTGGAGCCCCCCCACACAACCCCCCTATACATCTACATCATCAAGAGACCCGCCGGTAAGTTTCCCTCCGCCCAAATCGGCCCGGCGTTCCAGATCCACGGCTCAATAGACGCGCTCGGAGCGAGGCAGCGGGCTGTTTACCCAGGGCCTCACACAGCCCAGTCCCAGCCTTCGCCCCAGGAATGAGCCATGAAATTACTCCATCTCCTCAAATACTGGGTGGGGGGGGGGGGGGGTGTTGGGGGCAGGGGAAAAGGGGAGGGGAATCGCGTCCATGGCGGATAATATATAAATAAAAGCCCCTTTCTGGAGGAAAAAAAAGGAAAGAAAAGACTACCCTCCGGGGGCTTTCCCCCCGCATGCACACGGCTCTCTGCGGCTCTCAAAGCTGGCGCGGCGGTCGCCGAACGTCCTTTCCCAGATGCCTAAGAAGCAGTGTTCTATCAGAGCCAACAATAGACGTTCCAACACTGTAACAAACCACCCCATGACTCTCATCGAGAAGCATTAACGTGCCAATTGCAAGTCTAGGGTCCAGGCCAGCGTGTGTGTGTGCGTGTGTTTGGTGTACACACGTGCGTTTTCCACCACAGCGCACAACAAGTACTGCATGACTCACGTGTCCAAACATCTGCAATCGGTTGGCTTTTCTGCTTTTCCCAGAGACGGGCCTTGGGTCTATAAAAAGCTTTTGAAATAGCCAGCGCATGTACACAGAGAGCTGGTTAGGTCCAGCCATACTGGATTTACCGTGGCTATCTCTGTGTCTTACTGTGGCTGTGACTACCGGAATCTTCCACACATAAACACACACGCGCACACACACACACACACACACACACACACACAGGGACACAGGTGGCTCGGACATGCCTGCCATGCCTCCTCAGAGTGGCTATGACTACGAGAGTGTGCCCGGAGACAAAGAGGAAACAGGTGGGAAGACGACGCAGCCACTCTGTCTGTAGTGTGAGATTTGACAAGCTGTTTTTTATGTGAAGACGAGGAGGGAGAGGAGGGGGGGGTGTATTTTTTGCCGGTTGCTATCTGGAGGGGACGTCTGTGTCCCAGTTCAGAGAAGGAACCAGTGTGGTTACAGCCTTCAGAGACACTTTTATATTAATACAATGAGGCTGTGTAATAATAGACTGTACAGTATTTGGTCCAGAGCAGTCAATATCATGTTAGCATAATGGTAATATACTTGCATTGCAATTGCAATTGCATTGTGCAATGTTCCTTGTGTGGTTTCTTTTTTTCAAAATGAAGTTATTCAAGTTTCTAGTTTTCATAAATACCCTGTTCTGTTTTTGCCATAGAAATGGTCCAATAATAAACTGCACTCCTGGAGTCACCTGAAGAAGTTTGCAAATGATGTTGTGAGTGTAGGATTTACAGTAACTGTCAATTCATTATGAATTAATCAAAAATGAACAATTAACCATAATTTGACACCTGCTACAACAGTTGTAACAAGGTGGCAAATTAGGGTTGATTGTCTAATTTGCATAAAAGAACCCCTCTGAGGCCACTGTCAGCCTATCACGGTAGAGCTAGCCCGAGAACCTTTCGTCTAGTAGAGACGGAGGAGTGTTGGTGCCGTGCTAACCCACCCTCCCTCCGAGCACTCATCATTTCGCTGCGGGATCCGACTGTACCATCGATTCCCTCCCACTGAGATCAACGAAGCACTACTGATTAGGTGACAAAGACAAGGACACACGTTCCGGTGAACACACACAGACAGACACACGCATGCACATACGTACACACGCAGCCACACACACACACACACACACACACACACACACACACACACACACACACACACACACACTAATATTCACAGTAATATTTTTGACTCCACCCCCCTTGGGCAATGTATTCTGGTCTACCACCCCAAGGAAAGGACATGATGTTTTATAGGAAAGGACAGAAAGGAGGAAGGAGAAATAGGATGGGACAGAGGACAAAGCCCTGGCGTGTCCATGGCCTTCTAAGAGGATAGAAGGGTCAGGGCGAGGTCAGGAGAAGGGATGGCGGGAAACGGAGGATTAGGCGATGGAAAACAATAAGAAGCAAAGTGATGCCCGCACCAAGACAGGCTGACAGGGCGAGGCGGCCAGCTGACATGTTAGGATCAAACAGACAGATGGAAAGGGTGAGTGGAGAGAGAGAGAGAGAGAGAGAGAGAGAGAGA
>JAPMUY010001612.1:0-19051 GCA_026901105.3 Galaxias olidus | reverse complement strand
GTGGTACTCCATTAGATCCTAAAATGTGACAGTGTGACCGTACGCTCCACCTGCTAACATTTTGAAGGACTAGTGCCCCTTTGTCCTTCTGGTTCCTCAACTGGTGGAGTGATGGGAGGAAACGTGAATTGTTGTGCTTGTCTGTTCTGTTCTGTCAGAGATATTGTTCTGTCAGAGATGTTTTATGTATCACTTTAATTGGTTGTTTTTTTGTATTTTCCAATGTTCCTTGATTTATAAAGAGACTTATCAAACTTGAAAGGGACTTTATGGTTTTCTTTTCTAGGGTCTCGTTAGTGGTTTCAGACTGGTCTTTAAATCTTTGATACCCTTAGCATTTTTTTCTTTATTAACTTTCCAATCTCTTTTGACACCTTGATTTCCTTGAGTTTATATGGGTTAGATGCAATCATCTGCTTATATCGTTGTTGATACGTACATAAGACAGGTTAACATAATTCAACTGACACATTTATTTACTTGGGAATTGTTGTTGTCACTATGCATCGCATATACAATATAATACAACAACTTGACCTAATATATGGGTGGATAGAGCAGGACTGTGGAGTGATTAACATGGATTAAAAGCAATATCAGAGAAATGAAGATAACACGTTGAACATATAGCACCAGTAGTGAGGTTGGTGGTTATTGAGTGAGGATGGCAAACAACCTCCCCATGCTGGCTAATCAATGTCCTCTTAATCATGGAATTATTTTCAACTTATTGAGCTGTGTGTTTTTGCAGCTCTAGTTCTGAGAAAGACAAAGGCGTAAATGTCACACAGCGGGCTGTCTCCAGGCTCTATGCTTGATTCATCTCTCTACCAAACACAAACACACACACACACACACACACACACACACACACACACACACACACACACACACACACACACACACACACACACACGCGTTTGTCCCAGAAAACACAGACCTTTAAATAATAGTACTGATCAGCATGACTGGCTCTGAGGGAGGTAAAGTTTGATAAACTATAGCAGGCTGTCAGCATTTTTAAGCTGTTCGATATTTTTGCATGATATACAGGCACTTCAGAGTCTGCTGCTGCTTTTCCTGGATTCTGCTGCGCTGTCGTTTTTTTCAAGGGCTTCAAGAACCCACTGAAAGAAATAGCCTTCACAAATCTATGCTTATGAGGGCTATTGAGTTAATCAAAATGGCATTTTTGCAGATATTTTACCATATCTTCACATTACCTCCATGAACTTGTACCAGCCGAAATATTATCCATAACAGCCAATTAATCTGTGAGAGTAGGATGGTTTATCAGCCCCCAGTGGCTTTCCAGCTGCTGGCTAGAGTCAGACATGAAGAGAGAAGGAGAGGGACTCAGCGTCCTCCAAACACCTGCAGCTAAGTATAGGGATCATCCCCGTGGGTTTCTGATGATATCAAAAGCCTGCTGGAGATTCAGCAGCCATAGATGTGGTGTAAATTGCAGTCATTTGACATTGCAGTCATTTGGCACATACCTGGCAAGCGATCCGCTCAATGAAATGAAATGCGATGGTGTGCAATGTGGAGAACAATGCTGCAGGACCCAGAAGACAAAGGGACTGAATGAGTCAAGGTCTGACACGTTGTCTCTCTCTGGAGTATGCCATCCCTTAGGGCCAGCGACTCTTGGAACTCACTAAGGCTCACTTAGAGTAATAAGAGTATGCTGCAGGACGACCAAACAGCCCCGCACAAGCATGCACTATCCCCCACCCTTTGTGCAGTTCAGAATCCCCACCATGAAATCTGAGTGACCCCCCCCCACCCCCCCACCCCATTAGGAGTGACCTTTCTCTCTCTCCTCCCCCAGGACAATGTAAGCCTGCTGCTCACAGAGGAGGAGATGTACAGCCTAATGGAAACCTTCAAGCAGTGTAAGATCATACCAGGTAGGTGCTCCTGACAGCTGGCTCTGGACCAACTGGACCAACAGTCTCCACTATACACGCCTGCTACATACGGGAAAGATTACACCCACAGACCTGCATTGTCCGACTCTTATTCAAATGTGCCTGTCTCCTCGTCTTCATGATGACTCCCCGCTGTCAAAAGAACTCGAGGGTCAGCGGAATGAGTTACCATTGTAGCCCCTTCAATGCAATTATGAGGGTACACATGCATCTTTTTGAAGCCTTCCTTTTCAGTTGTGTTTTTCGGTTGGCTATATTACGATGGTATTCACTTGGCATATCTTTGGCGGGCGGGCCAGCCCGGATAGATCATCGTCAGTAATCATCATCAGTGGCTGATTGTGTTGTATGGTGAGTTGGCCTGTAGAGTCTGGTGTTTTAATGGGTTGTAAGGTGAACGCTGTGTCCCCCCTGTAGAGTCATGCCTGGTGTTTCAATGGATGTAAGGTTGGGTTGTATGGGTGTGAGAGTCATGCCTTGGGTTGTAAGGTCCTGCCTGGTGTTTTAATGGGTTGTAAGGTGAACGCTGTGTCCGTGCTGTAAAGTCACGCCTGGTGTTTTACTTGGGTTGTAAGGTGAACGCTGTGTCCCCCCTGTAGAGTCATGCCTGGTGTTTCAATGGGATGTAAGGTGAACACTGGGTCCCTGCTGTAGAGTCATGCCTGGTGTTTTAATGGGTTGTAAGGTGAACGCTGGGTCCCTGCTGTAGAGTCATGCCTGGTGTTTTAATGGGATGTAAGGTGAACACTGGGTCCCTGCTGTAGAGTCATGCCTGGTGTTTTAATGGGTTGTAAGGTGAACGCTGGGTCCCTGCTGTAGAGTCATGCCTGGTGTTTTAATGGGTTGTAAGGTGAACGCTGGGTCCCTGCTGTAGAGTCATGTTGTTTTAATGGGATGTAAGGTGAACACTGGGTCCCTGCTGTAGAGTCATGCCTGGTGTTTTAATGGGATGTAAGGTGAACACTGGGTCCCTGCTGTAGAGTCACGCCTGGTGTTTTACTTGGGTTGTAAGGTGAACGCTGTGTTCCCTGCTGTAGAGTCATGCCTGGTGTCGGATGAGCTGCTGCAGTACCGGCACTTCCTGTCCAAGCAGCTGTACGAGAAGGACCTGTCGGACGAGCAGGAGGAGGAGGTGCTGGCCCAGTTCGCTGCCCTTGACCCGGAGAAGAAGGGGCAGATCGAGTGGTCCGACTTCCTCTACCACGAGTCGCTTGAGGTGCTCAGGAAGTTCCGCACAGAGGTACGATGCCAAGCACAGAGTTACTGGCACGTCGATAAAGGACTGGGAAGGTTTTGTTTGATGCTTTAAAATAAAGTGGTCCTGTATCAATTATGATCAATTTGTATTTACTTTGCTACTCACTTCATTGTTGACCCCGAAACCCATGTTTATAATTCATGGCTTGTAGGTTTTAATGGTGTATGCTGTTCATCTTTAGAGATGTACATACTGTTGTTCTCCACAGTGTAAGTCGGAGTCATAGGCCATTTAAGGGGAAGTGATTCTTTACACATACATCTTCCACATAAACTAATCCTGGGCCGCTGTGTTTACCTATCGATCCTGTTTCCAGAACTCATTGATACGACTCCTGACTGCCAAGGAGAGGGACCACGCCAGAGCTGTGTTCCTGGGCTTAGACTTGGACAAAGACGGGCTGATCACCGGGGCAGAGAGCCGCTGGGCCCAGCAGTCCTGGTTCCAGAAACTCAGCAAGGACTCCCAGTCCTGCAACGTGAGGTAAGCACCCCCCGGATTATGAACAACAATAATACTCGGAATATGACAGTGGGAGCTTAACTTCAAAACCAGAACCCAATTATTTCATTCAAACTAATCAGTCATATTAATGTGACGTGCAATCAGATAGATTTATAAGTGGGAAATGAGATGCGGTGTGCTTTATTTTCTGCTACGGTCGGGGAGAACTGCTGACTGGGGTGCGTCACTCTCTGCCTCTCCGCGCCGCGTCATGTATCTACTTTGTATGTGGGTGCTGAGGGAAGGGAATGTGAATCCTTTAAATTGAGTTTTCCCCGCCGCCTCCAGTAGAGAAATAAATGCATTTGATTTAGAGGAACATGTTTAAAGGTTGAATGATGGAAGGAGGCAAATAAAGGAAGTTGGGGAAGGGGTCGGAGGGCTGTTGTGGGGAGGTTTATAAATGATGCCTGTGAGGCTGTAAATCCTCAGTCTCATCGCTCTGTATTCAAACACCGGCTCCACAGCCCAGGACCATTTCAAAGACTCGCCTGCCCGGTTCAATAAAAACGATGAACCAAAAAGGAGAGCTGGATGAAAAGACCATTCAAATCCACTTTGTGAGAGAGTATGTTCCTCGCCCCGTGCAAGTCTCATTGCACCTCATGAACACTGTTCTCGCATGAAGCATTAGACTTGGACTCTGGCCCTGGATGAGCTAACTAGGTTTGTAGGCTCTGTGTGTCAGTGTATGCTAGTGAATTAGACTCGGACTCTGGCCCTGGATGAGCTAACTAGGTTTGTAGGCTCTGTGTGTGTCAGTGTATGCTAGTGAATTAGACTCGGACTCTGGCCCTGGATGAGCTAACTAGGTTTGTAGGCTGTGTGTGTGTCAGTGTATGCTAGTGAATTAGACTCGGACTCTGGCCCTGGATGAGCTAACTAGGTTTGTAGGCCGTGCGTGTGTCAGGTGTATGCTGGTGTGTCATGGTGTGTTGACTGTGAAGGGAGCGCGGTCACACACCGAGAGCGCGTTCGCTTCACAGACTAAGCTCTGACCTTTGTGTGCCATTGGCACGTGTCCTGTCCTGTGCCGTGCCATTCTCCCCATCCTCTCCCACCTCATCGGCAGCCTCGTCTCTCACAGACTCATGGGCTTGTGCTCTCCTATGAATTGTGGGTGAGTGACACAGAACCGCATGGGCTCCTCCTAATCTCTCCCCCTAACCCTCACGCCTGCTTGGGATCTGCTACCGCTCTCTCTATTGCATGTCCCTCTCATTTCACACTCCCCCCACATACAGGCTCCTTTCCTCTAAAGATGCATCCATTTTACGGACCAATGTTCGAACCTTACACCAAAGATGGCCACGACTTGGTCAATAGGGTTTGAGAGCCCTTCATATGTGGGTTTTATTATCAGGCGGTGTTGTGGAGAAGATGCAAGCAAGCCCCTCATTTGCCAGGATCAAAAGATTGCTATTTTCCTCTGAGAAGCTCTGAGAGCAACTCTCATCAGCTGGAGAGGCGTCTCGGGCAAAGCCGACGTGAGAGCGCTCGGCCCTCAGTGCCGCAACAGTGTGCATCTTAATTACCCCTCCTCATTTCAACCTGAACTAGCTTTGAGGGTCCTTCCTCTTTGGTGTAACATTTATAGAATTCTCAATGTGACAATACACTGCACCCTGTGGAGATAGAATGAGATTTTCGCTTTGTCTGGTGGAAGTTGATTCAACTTGGTGGTGTCCCCAGATTGGACCTTGACTTTCATTATGAAACGTGAAATATTAATGAACTCTGCTGTGGTTTGGCTGAGAGCCATTGGGTCTCAATAACCCCCTAAAATAATGTGGCAACATGGTATCCAATCTATATTTGTGTCTGACCCACTTGAGCTGATATGATTAGATTTTGGACCGAAAGGTTGTTTTGTCCTTCATACACTTTGATCAAATGACCTGATATATCTGTGTGTGTGTGTGTGTTTCCTCTATGCAGTATAAGCCACGTGGGCCCCATATCAGAGAGCAGCCCAACCAGCTCCAGCAGCGAGAGGAGCAAGTCTGATGAAAACAGGTTAGCAATGGTCCTGTTTATAATGCCCCCGACGATGTGTGGGTGGGTGTCGTCTATGTTTTATTTGAGCATGCGTACAATTTCCTGATGTTTTTTTTTTTAGGGTGGGGGTTACATGGATGTTGTCAGAGTGAGTGACAGGATAGGACCCAATTGCAGAACTATACTAAAATGACTGATGACCTAGAATAGCTCTGGAAGGAAAAGAAAAGGTATTAAAAGTTATTTTAATTCACAAACGATCGTACCAGGAACAATAATGAAACGTAGGACAAGTGGAAGGGTTAAATACACAGAGGAAAACAATGACGTAAACGAGGACTGGTGACAACACTGACATTAAAGGGCAGGATCCTGGCAGATGCTTGGCTTATAATGTGTGATGTGCATTTATATAGGTTTGTGTTTCAATCTCACAGCATGTCGTTTGTAACCGTTTACTGTCTTACTAATGTGGACGACAACCTCATTCATATCTTGCAGACCAGTGACCTGGGCAGACTTTCTAAGGGAGAGTGCTATCTTCCTCCTGGCTGCCCGTCCCAACAGCTCAGCAATGCACATCCGCCTGCCACTATAGTGCTCTAGGGCTTACCCTAGTCCCTTGCGAGAGAGAGATATGAGAAGGAGTAAGAGAGAGAATGAAAGAGAGAGAGCGAGAGCCTCACCCCTTTTTCAAGAGTTGAAGAGGGGGAGGACATTAGATAAGTCTTGTACTGAAGCGGGAACAAAGATAGATGACTGAAGAAGCTCCACTACTTCGAGAGACGGAGCTCCATGACATGCCGACGACTCACACTGACAAACAGCAATTATCTGACTCGCTGACGACAGGACCGACTGCGCTCCGACAGCTTCGACCGACATCCTGACGGTTGGCTCCACAAACACATGAGGGAGACTGGAGATGGGGGGAAAGGCAACCACTCACAAATAACATGGAAAAGCAAGCAAACAGGTCAATCATGTTCTGCAATGTCAATAATAGTAATACTAATAATAGTTATTCAATGATAAACACTATCCACCATGCAACACTGCTAGGTAGGCCTACCTTTAGAAGGGGGTCTTCTCAATCAAATCTCAACCGATTTGTTTGTTATTGTTACATTCTGATCCTCCCTTTACTCAATACTTTGTACTGTATTACATGACGTCCGTAGTTGTTTATCATACTAAACAATCAAATCCATTTTGAATACTATCATGTAGAGAATGTGTAACCCATATCAAAGCTCTTTTGTGGATACTGGATAGGTCAACTGTATCGGGGTCTTGACAGACCAAACTACTGCCATAATCAGCATATGTACCAAACAGGAATGAAAGCTATCTGCGTACATAATATTATATATCAAGACATGCCATAATGTAGAAGTGCAACTTACATATATAATTATTATACATAGAAAAATCTGCCAGTTATTCCTGTATCTGTTTGTCTTGTTTTTTTTGTTCTTCAGTTGTTGGTGAACCTCTTCTCTTTGTTCTCTCTTCTTCACTGTGATGAAGGACAGGACTATGTATGACCTTTAACCCAGTATCTGTCCTGTGTGTATATATGCTGCCACGTAGTGCTTCTATTCCTGTTGCATCCTGCAATCTTCACCTGGATAAGAAGTCTGTCAAATACGTATATTGTTCAAACGGGGATATGTTTAAATTTGGATGTGGGAGTTTAGAGTGGGATGGAAAAGGAGTTAAATTAGAAGATTCACATAAAAGAAGGTGATGTGAAGTCTACACAGTTGGCCTTGTGATTGTTGCATACTGTAAGTGTTGCTTTACACCTGAATTGTACACTTTCACTCTCTTGTTTTATATATTTTAGAGTTGTAAAGACGCATTACAGTTTGTGTTAATTTAGGAAAAATCTGTGGATACTTGCTACTGATAAGATTTTTTTGCCATAAAGTATTTGATGTTTATAACAACAATATGTGATTTAAGTCCTGTGTATGGTCTCCTTGCCAGAGATTTTACTTGAATACTGCGAGTTTGAGGAATTTATGACTTTGCTGAAATAAATGCATGGCATTAATCCAACCGTTGTTGTAACTGAAGTGGTTGTCTTTGCTATCAGCCCTATTCAGGACTCACACGTAGTAACTTCATTATCATTCCATTGCAAGAAGAAATTTGTAACATCCATCACTCATAATATACGTATGCCTTATTATAGAATAAGACAGCCTGATTTTTATGTTTGAGATAAAAACCGAATGAGCAGGAGACTGATAGCAGGGTTACTTTAGGTTACTCTGGCGATTATCTGAGCAGCAAAGTGTGACAGAAAGAAGCTTCTTGGGGGGGTCTGGAGAGAGGAGAAGAGAGAGGAATAGACTGCCATAGAGTGTGAAAGAAAAAAAAAGTCAAAAAGTGGATCCAATTCCCCCAAGCAATTTGATGTAAGTAACTAACCTTACCATAGAGGGAAGACCAAGTAGAGGAGGAACTCTACCAGGTAGGCCTATTTGTCATTTGTTATTTTTTTCTGGTGGTTAAAGTAATAGAGGATACACACAAAAATGCTGCTATGAAGAAATAAAATGTATAAATGAAAAACAGGATTGATAAGGGAGAGAAATATTCAAAGCCAGTTTCATAACAGCATGTAAATGCGCTCCAGTATAGCCTGTCACTTAACAAAAAGAGCTTGTTTCCGTATTTTCTCCGCTTCAGTTTTACATTCCGCTCCTATAATGCTATGCTGCTTTGGCACATATCAGCGTGACAGCAAGATCAAAGGACCCACTCTTGAGAGCCATGTGGGACTGAACCGCGCTCCCCGGAAAGGTTACCCAATCCCCCGGAGAGAGCAGCAGAAGGGCTGCTGTGTGACACATCCCCCAGGGCTGGACCGGTGCTCGTCGGGAAGGTGGGCTGGTAAACAGTAGCAATAGTGACAGTCGTCATCGGGACAGCGAGGCTTGTCTGGAGGCCTGGCAGGCTGCCTGATGGAGCCAGACTCTGAGGTCAGGCCACCATCCGTCATGTCAGCCCTGTTCATTTGCAAGCACGCCGAGTGCAACCAAGGACTCCTGCTCAGGTTTGTAGAGGTGTGTGTGTGTAAGTGTGTGTGTGTCTGTATTTGTGTGGTTGTGTGGTTGCGTGTGTGATGCAGTGTGTCATCATGTGCATACGTGTCTGTAGTGGGTGAAATACAACATAGGGGGGTGTCAGAGAATGCAGTGTGTCTAGTTGTCTGGGGAAATGACCCAAATCTTTCAGGTTAAGCCAAACTGCATGTGCATACGTGTCTGTATCTGTGGGTGAAATACAACATAGGGGTGTAAGAGAGAATGCACGTGGATGTACTGTATGTTCGCCTGCCCCTATATCTTCTGGAGGGAAACTGAAGGGTAAGCATGCACCTCCACTTTAGCACCACGATACAGAGCCAACTGCTTTCCAACGTCCCACACAAACACCCCGTCTCACTAACATGATCCATTCTAACACCCACCCACACAAAAAAAGAAGAGTGGCCCACTTCCTTCCCCTCGCATGGTTGCTACAAGTCGCAACAGCAGATGGGAGTCAGAGACAGCCATCAGACGACACCAAGGCACTTGTCTGACTTGCCTCACTATAGATTTGAAGAGCCCCTCGGATGAAAAATTTAAGTGCACTAGTGAAAATATCCTCGAGCAATGCACAAGAAAGACACTTCTTTGTTGTGCACTCAGTAATAGTAACAATGCACACAACAACAAAGCTATACAACAAGAACATATTGCATGTATACGTATGTCTCTCTCACACAGGCATAAACACAAATACGCACACACAAACATGTTGTACACACACATACAAATATCATGGCAGTGACATGTGAAATAAACCCTCACAACACTGTCTTGTGTCGTTTCTAAGACAAACATTAAAACATTGTCGTACGAAATTGTTTGTGACTTAATTATATATCATTAAATATTAATATCAACCAGATATTTCTCAGCGTAGCTGTTGGTGGAAACAAGTGGACTCTCATATTGATCCTCATTTGACAGCACAGCTCTATGCTGCATGTGTTCAGAGATGTGTGTCTGTATTTAAGGGTATTACACTTAATATGTGGAAAGGAAAAAGCGTAAATTATTGTATTTCTTCCTTGTATATTTCTGTTTGCCTTGTGTAAAGCCCATTGAATTGCCTATGTGTGTGAAATGTGCTTTCCAAATATCTGGTTTGAAATCTGGCATGGCACAGTGAAAGTCAAGATGGGGCATATAAAGAGTGAGGGAGATATAATTTGCATTCTCCCCTATGGCTCCCCCAGCTTTCACACAGACGGTTGAGGATAAGTAGCGCAAATACACAGGGGCGGACTCAGGGCGGACAAAATAGGACAGTGGGTGTGTGTCTGATCGGAATATAGATGGCTAAAGCATGTGTGTAAAACGTTCTGTGCCCCTGTGCCCAAAGATAACATACTGTATACAGATGATAATGTAAAGCAACTGGAGGCAAAAAAAACTGTGTTTATAACACATAGTGTTTACTAAGTTTGAATAATAATGTAATGGTTTTTGTCCACTTTGTGTAGTTTCATAGACCTATATATCTTAAATAAGAAGCAATACTGTCACCTACTGTTCAACAACATGACACACTGCAGTCTCCCAGTAACATTTTACTCAGTGAAGGAGCCGTAGCTACTGTACGTCAACTTACGCACAGCACATACGACAGATATACCCTGGTCTATTAAAAAACGACAGTGCGGAGAATACGCTATCTTTCTTTTGCCATCCTTGTCAGTTATCTTATAAAAAGCAGCAGGGAGTCAGACGGGGGTGGGGCACTTCAGTGACGCCAAATGTTTTGTTTACCCTCCATCATGAGGACATCGGGCAACATAATGAAGTGGGAATGAACTAGGAACTTGACGACTTGACACTAATCACAGGTACAATTTTTTTGTAAATGTATCTTCTATAAAAATATAAAAGTAAATGCAGGTACGTTTATAAAAAATATAATGTAAATGTTCACATCATGTAAGCTAGCTGCAGTCATATTTATCGAGCACGCTAGCTTAGCGTTTCTTTGCTCGCAGATGGAGATGACTAGCAGCAAACGTCCTTTGCGTGTGGCGACATAACTTCAGCACAGTTAGCTAGCTAGCTAGCTAGATATATGCAATTAATGCTGTTAATGCGGCCAGAAAATCACCAGATTTAAATGTGTGGTTATTTCTGAAACAACCGATGCACTATCCAAAATGACTGTGGCATCTCTCTTCAATACGTTACCTAACTGGTTCAGCTGCAGCTACATTAGATTAGTACTATAGTATTAGACAAAGCAATATCTAGCTAAGTTATTACATGCTTATTACGATGATACTAAAATTTCCACCGGGATCAATGAAGTGTTTTTCATTTCATTACATTCAATTCCATTCCATTGTTTCTTTTCTTTTTAGCTCTTCGAAGTTCTGGACCAATTTGAACGTGAACTGTTGTCATATAGCACAAGATCTAGGCATAATCCATCCTGAATTGTATTATTTAAACCTTTGGCTTTGTTTAATCTAATCTTAATTTTAATAGGAAAACAACTAATGTAAGATAGCTGTGTTTTTCATTTGGCCCATCTATAATTAACACATCACAAATCACATAACAATGATATAAAAATACACAGTCAATAAACACTGGAAATACAACTTAAAATGAAAGCTATTAAAATTATAATTTTTATAGAAATGAATAACTATATTTGAATACCACTTTTCAGGGTAACAGTGTTTTCACAGCAACCAGGCAGTCCAACATACAACTTTGCTGCACATTTGGCACTTCTTGAATATCTTACCAGAATTATTGACCTTAGGACTTCCAACCTTTAGTGTCTGAATTATAAATAATCCTGTAATCTTGTGTAATCATTTATAACTTTTGCCACCATATTTGGTGGTTTTGCTCTTGGCTCCGTTACATACTAAGAAGCCATGGGAAACACAAGCAGTGAGAGGGCTGGCATGGGCCATGTCGAGAAGACTCGACGAGACAGCCGCGGGGCCAAGGAGGGCGATAGGCCAAAAATCCTGATGGACAGTCCCGATGATGCGGACATTTTCCATGGTGAAGACATCAAGGTGAGTGTTGGCAAAGTGCCAAGGTTATTCGGACACCTCCCAATGCAACACAATGAATTTTAAAGCTAATCGATGTTTCCGCCACTCTAGGCTCCCTTGGAGAAAGAAGAGTTTCTGGCATGGCGTCAAGACTTGGAGGTTGATGACAAGGATGTAACCCTAGACCGCCCCACCGTGTTCCGCTGGACCGGAGACGGCAGGGAGGTTTTCCTGTCTGGCTCCTTCAATAACTGGTCCAGCAAGATCCCCTTAATTAGAAGGTGGGCGAGTTGAGTGATATAAATACATCCCATTCGCTGTGTGTGATCCTACTCACTGGTGTTCCCCTTTGCAGTCAGAACAACTTTGTGGCGATTGTTGACCTACCGGAGGGGGAGCATCAGTATAAGTTCTATGTGGATGGCCAGTGGACCCATGACCCAGCTGAGGTGGGCCTGTTTTTTTTTCCATAACAAAACAATTGTATAGGATGTATTGGATGTCCTAAGTTTGACATGATCTAGCTGACTGATGGAGCCTTTGCCATCAGTGCTCCCTAGACAATGTGAGATTATCTTTATAAGAAATTCAGTCTAATTTTAAATGAATTATAACTGTTAAAAAGTGACATAATTATGATTATTACTGATTGCTGTTTTGCATTGGTTCCCTAGCCTGTGGTAACCAACCAGCTTGGCACAATCAACAATTTCATTCAAGTAAAGAAAACTGACTTTGAGGTGTTTGATGCGCTCATGGTGGATTCTCAGAAATGCTCTGACATGTCAGGTTAGTAGTAATCCCCCCCCCCCCCATCTAAGTATCATGTCTCCTTGATTCATCAGTGATTCAGCAGTTGCATTTGCAATTTACCTGCTATGTTCAAACAAGGTTAAGCACCTGGACCTTACACACAAACACACACGCAAACCTTTATGATCGTATCTACTTATACCACCCCTATACGTCACCCTTTCTCTGCCTTTAGACCTGTCCAGCTCCCCTCCTGGGCCGTACCATCAGGACGTCTACGTCCCCAAACAGGAGGAGAAGTTCAAGTCTCCCCCCATCCTCCCACCCCACCTACTGCAGGTCATCCTCAACAAGGACACAGGCGTTTCTGTGAGTATCACAAGTCAAAAGCTGCTGGATCTCGTTGGATTTCCCCAAATACAATCCTATAATGTGTTTTCTCTTACTTTCTGTCATCTTTCCCCGGTCTATGCTGCAGTGTGACCCTGCTTTGCTCCCAGAGCCCAACCATGTGATGCTCAACCACCTCTACGCTCTCTCCATTAAGGTAAAGACTGTCCAAATGTCATTAAACCAATTGAGACCTCTTAGTGGATCGCTTTGATATATTACTCACTAGATCATAGATTCACTCTCTTTTTCTCTCTCTCCTTCACTCTTTCTCTCTCTCTCTCTCTCTCTCTCTCTCTCTCTCTCTCTCTCTCTCTCTCTCTCTCTCTCTCTCTCTCTCTCTCTCTCTCTCTAAGGATGGTGTGATGGTACTTAGTGCCACTCACCGCTACAAGAAGAAATATGTCACCACCCTGTTGTACAAGCCCATCTGACAGGAGGGGCTGTGGGTCGTCAGGCCCTCCATCATTGCAGCGCCGCACAGCACCGTGCAGAACCGCACAGCTCCCTTACAGCACAGCAGACCCTCGTAGTGCACCATCACCTGTATATACACACACACACCTCAGTGCAGAATGAGTTATTCCAGTCGATCACTCTATAGACTTAGAGGGACAATAAGGGGGGACCAGCACACTTTCCATGTCAGTGTTCAACCAGATACTAATGTGACGAGAAGGAGATGGGGGTGATATTTACTAGTAACATCAAAAGTGCTAAAAGCTGGGGAGAGATACCCAACCAGTTCTGAATATCAGCAACTCTGTTAGTCTGTCAGAGAGAAAGTGGGACAAACACAGTAGATGCACTCCAAAGTGAGTGCTCTTTCTGGTTTGGTTCAAGAGATGTTCATTTTTTTTTTCTGTGCAGTAGAGATGATTTGCCTTTATTGTGTATTTGTCTTTTTGCCAGTGGGTCCGGTCGGACTGTAGTAGTGACATTTGACCTTTTGACTCAGTTTACTTAACGCCACTGATCAGGCGAGTTTGATATGAGATTATGTATTCATTATTATGGAATCTTTTTGCTCTCCATTTAAGGATCAACTTGAACGCATGAGACAGACTAGTTCAGTTGCTGAAGATTAGTGTTACTGTAGAAACCCTGTGAGGCCAGTGTAAATAATCAGGGTGCGTTTCAGGGAATGGGAGGGGCTGAAGGCTATAGTTCCAGAAATTGAAAGGTCTTTGTAAATGGATACACTGGGACCATGCTTTTGTGTAAATGTTTCCCTCTTGCCAGGTTTATATTCCAATAAATGTTAATTTATAGCAAACTGGGTTATGTTTTGTGAATCTCTGAATTTTTATATGTTGTAAGGTGTAGGAGTGAATAATGTAAGACTTATTCCGTATTATCCCCTTTCTCTCAAATAATGAAACATACTGTACACAAAACAAATTAATTAGAAAAATCTGTTAATGCATTTACAGTATTTCAGTCAGGACGACTTCGATATGTTTAACAGTTTATTGTAATACATGGTAATCCATTGAGTTTGGCGTCATGGGTCTGCTGCTCTGAGTTGCTTCCCTGCCCGGGGTCTCATACAAACACTAGTGAACAACCATGGGTAGGGAGCAGATGTCTGTGCATCCCCCCATTGGATACTGAAGGACACCCTAAATAGGTGGAAGCTATGGTTGAGGTGGGCAGCTGCAAGAGCGGGTGCATAGTGTGGTGCAGCAGCGAGCAGAAGCATAGTGTGGTGCAGCAGAGAGTGAGCAGTTGTAGGAGCAAGTGTGGCGAGTGACTGCGGTTTAGTAGGTCGCGTTAAACTAATGAGTGTATGCGACTGGTTGATTCAGGTGAAGTGCATAAATGCTGCGTCTGAGTTGCCTGCCTGAACCAGTCCTACCAAGGCCTCATTTTGTAAAACATTAAAATACATCCAGTTCTTTTTCTTGTTTCTTTCTGCTTATGTCAATGAGATGGATCATTCACTTAAAAGAGACTGGTAAACATAATCCTGTTTACCTGTGGTTCTCTATGCTAATCTGTTAAGTCTAAAGGGAGAGGGAAATAAGGGTCAGGGGTGTGCGGATAAATATACTGATTAATGATATCATTAACATTCTCCATGAATTATAAATCAAGTCATTAAGCACATCTTTCATCCTTTCCACTTCCATAGCCACATTACGCTTAAGACCTTTGTAGCGCTGAACGTTTTTTTTTTTGGGGGGGGGGGGGGGGGGGGGGGGGGGGGGTGACTGTGTGACTTCAAAGCATACTGTATTCTTTCTATTTGAAGTATTTTTATGTATTTTAAAGTATTATTTTCTTTGTCTCAGTTCTTGTGGTAATTTAGGGAAGGGGCAAGATGTCACTTGAAAGTGTAAAGCTAAAATGAGTACATACAGTAACACAAATTTGTCTGGAAAGTTTAAAGATAAAATGCAATGTGTAAAGCAAAAATTTGTATATACAGGAGCACACATTTGGCTGGAAAGTTTAAGATAAATTGCAATGTGTAAATAAAAATTTGTACATACAGGATCACACGTTTGGCTAATAAGTGGCCTTGGATACAGCAATTGAAGAGAACTGTAGGATTTTTTTATAGATTACATGCTTACACAAGGGGGCTTGTGTTACGCAACACCTTCACGCTCTGTCTGCCTGACCTGGCACTTACTTTGAACTCCCCGGAGGAGTTTCAATAACATGGCACACCGCGCCAAATCAGCCGGGATCTGGAGTCACACAGATGGGGACACGGCCACTCAAGAGTTGAAGCCGCCTGACAAGCTGTGCTCGAGACATTTGTATGAGGCTTCGAAATGGTGTACAGCATGTACTGGCTACATCCTAATGGGGATAGGGTGGGATATTTCCCATGTTTAAACATATGGTGGGGAAGACAGGCTGTACCTGTGATTCTCTCTGCTGTCTCAGCACATGTGGCAGGGATGACGTGTGACTAAATCTCAAAGTCTTTGAGGTGATACAAAAGGGAATCAGGTCAGAGGGGAATCAATAGAGCTGCCTCTCCTCCCATCTGCCAACATGAACGCCCTTCTTACAGTAGTCCTCCTGGCCTTTGGCCTCTCTTCTGGTGAGTACATTTCATGTGCAGCAACAGTTGTACATCACTTTGGTCAACGTGAGTTGTTTTTAAATGTGCTTTATAAATAAATTATACTTTTACTTTACTTTTACATGCAGTGGCACAGTGCCATAGGAGAGGGTCAGAGGGTCTGGCATAGAAGCATTTCTGAACCTGTGGGTTTTTAACTTCATCCATTGGTTTGTGTGTGTGTTTCAGCTCATTCTATGCCTTACAAGGCACTTCACCAGTTCAGATCCATGATCCTGTGTACGATGCCTGATAGCTGGCCTGTTCTAGACTACACTGACTATGGCTGCTCCTGTGGCCTGGGAGGCTCTGGAACCCCTGTGTACGATGCCTGATAGCTGGCCTGTTCTAGACTACACTGACTATGGCTGCTCCTGTGGCCTGGGAGGCTCTGGAACCCCTGTGTACGATGCCTGATAGCTGGCCTGTTCTAGACTATGGACACACTGACCATGTCTCCTGTGGCCTGGGAGGGAACCCCTGTGGACGATGCCTGATAGCTGGCTGCCTCTTCCACCAAAACTCCAATTATTTACTTAAAGTAACAAATCATTTCTGAAAATGCATACATATATATATAGTTTTTGGAGTGGTGCCATTGCTCTGATTTCAGAAGGTTTTTTCTATTCATAAGTTCAACCCTTACTATTTGTTTTGGTGGACTGTTCGGTGGTCTAGGTGCTGCCAGGTGCATGACCTGTGCTACCACGATGCCATGCAGCACAGTGAATGGTGGCCCATCCTGGACAACCCTTACACGGAGCTCTACCACTACACCTGTGACGAAGCAAACAAGAAGATCACCTGCACTCGTACGTTCTCAACCACATACCTCAACATTGTCTTTTATGGAAAAATGACAAGCCTTTCTACGTGAAACCTTCCCAGAGGGTGTGTGATATGTGATACAAACCTCACCTTCTTTTTCTGCCTGTTCTCTTTGTCTCTCGTCTCACCCGTTCACTCAGACAAGAACAACGAGTGTGAGCAGTTCATCTGCGAGTGTGACAGGAAGGCGGCGGAGTGCTTTGCCAGGTCCACCTGGAACCCAGAGAATCACCGGGTACCAAGTGAGCGCTGCAGATAAATGCCTCAGACCACCACGGCTAAAACTGGACATACTTAGCAGCTTGTGTCCATTGATTTGCATCAACATTCAGACCTGAATACAATCCCTGGTGGCCAGCAGACCCCGTGCTGCTCCTAAATCCAATGGTTTCGGTTCAACATGGGGGGGGGGGGGGGGGGGGGTTGAACTGTTAAGTGGCATCTGAGAAGTAATCCCTAGTATTTATTAGATTTGCTTATTTCTCAATTTCTCATCTAGTATCTATTTTCCCAAAAATAAATACCAAGTGATGAAAAACATGTATGTGTTTTTTTTCTCTCAGAACAGTGTAAGAATTTGCACTGCTGGTGTATAGACAAAAAAAACAACAACTATACACTATTGCTTCTTCAAGCAATTATCTAACCCCGCTTCGATTTGAAATCCTTAGTCTGAAGTGAGAATGTGTTAATAACTTTTCCATAGATCAACAATGTTGAGAAGCTGTCATGTGCTGTTGTGCCAAAGGAGATAAGATAAACATCAATTAAATTATCATTTCCTTTCAACAGTTTACATAATTGATATGTTGTCAAAGATTAAGCTCACTCCTTTATACAAGTTACATAACCCGGTGAGGTCAGCGAAAATCCAAATTATCTTTTTCGGTAAACCCAGGGAGAGTGAATTCTCAGAAATAGGGCCCCCTCATACACGAGCTCACACAGAAGCTGTCAGTCTGGCTCTGTTTAGACCTCTAGAGGCCTCTGATCTATCCAGCACTACCACAGTCTGTTTGGCTCTGTTTGGCTCCGCTTAGGCCTTTGGTCTATCCAGCCCTACCACAGTCTGTTTGGCCCTCTATCTGATCCATCCAGCCCTACCACAGTCTGTTTGGCCCTGTTTGGCTCTGCTTAGGCCTTTGGTCTATCCAGCCCTACCACAGTCTGTTTGGCCCTGTTTAGACCTCTAGAGGCCTCTGATCCATCCAGCCCTACCACAGTCTGTTTAGACCTCTGGAGGCCTCTGTCCTCGAGGGCACATGAGAGAGATATCAGAATGTTTTCAACAACTCCCCAGAATATGGGCCTCAGGTTCAAAATTGTCGCTCTAAAATGTAGTCAGCCTTTGTAGATCTCAAAGCGACTGCTCGATTTGTATTTGGAAGAGTAAAAGAGGTAGACAGTAACTAGAAGGAGAACGCGCTCATTTAAAAAACACAATTCAGAACACTTTACAAAGAGAGGGGCCCAACTTTAGCAGCAGGGGGTTTGTCCACTAAGGCTCCTGGGCACCTCAGGTGCTCATATGCCTTTAGACCCACAATCTGACTCCCATCTCTCCTTACCTCCTGTTGTTAGAGCAAAGTGTAGCGGCAATGAAGCAACACGTAAACACTTTTACCATAGCAACGGAATCTCTTGTGCAACGGCGCTGCTGCTGTGGATTGGAATGTCTTTGACAGAGCTCTGGGCAGTGTGAATGACCTCAGGTAGGACACAAAACAAGATCTCAAACCAGCTCTGTGGGGATACACTGGTCTGTGAAAAACAAAAACGTTTTTTTACTCCTAGTTGATCTTGAGCAAAGTTTGCCTATAACCTTGGACAAGCACAGACATTTCAATTTGAGTCAATCACTTTTAGAAGACTGCGTAATAGGGAACTGAGTGCTCGTACTTGCATTAGACAATATTGCATAACATTTTAATTGTCAGAATGTTAGTCAATACAGTGTGGGCACTGGTATAAGAATAGCTTTTTCACAAAGCTCTCTGGAATGCTGCATGAGAAAATCATGTGTTTACTTCGACATTAACAAAAGAGACATCTTAAGTACAGGATTGTATTATACTAACTGGCCTTTCATGTAGTATTGTGGCAGTCACACACACATCTTAAAGTTGTTTGATCTTCCATTATTGAACTAGTGATTTCTTCTAGTTTGTCATCACAATTACTTTAAAAGCTCAAATTTAAAGATT
>JAPMUY010001611.1:17500-19088 GCA_026901105.3 Galaxias olidus | reverse complement strand
TAAGTAACATAATCACACAGCACTACAGTAAAACACATAGATAACATAATCACACAGCGCTACAGTAAAACACAGGTAACATAATCACACAGCGCTACAGTAAAACACAGGTAACATAATCACACAGCGCTACAGTAAAACACATAGATAACATAATCACACAGCGCTACAGTAAAACACATAGATAACATAATCACACAGCGCTACAGTAAAACACATAGATAACATAATCACACAGCGCTACAGTAAAACACAGGTAACATAATCACACAGCACTACAGTAAAACACAGGTAACATAATCACACAGCGCTACAGTAAAACACAGGTAACATAATCACACAGCGCTACAGTAAAACACATAGATAACATAATCACACAGCGCTACAGTAAAACACATAGATAACATAATCACACAGCGCTACAGTAAAACACATAAGTAACATAATCACACAGCGCTACAGTAAAACACATAGATAACATAATCACACAGCGCTACAGTATGAGATTAGATAGGACTGTAATAATACATATATAGACTCTTAAACACCTCACTATAGGTGAGATAGGACTGTAATAATACATATATGAGATATCACTGTAATAACACATATGAGATAGGACTGCAATAATACAATGACGATCAAGCACAGCCTCACACCAGACTGAAACACTTTTTGGACCTGATTAGTTAACATGTGTCACCTGTGGGGAGTAGATTGGTTGATTGGGTGATTGGGTGATTGTTCACAGATGTGTATATATACCGCACTATGGTGGTTGGCTCTTTGTGCGGTCATTGTTATGTGTTCACGTTAAATAAATATACAACTTCATTGAAATACGTCTACCCGTCTGTTTTAAGAAATACTGCAAGTGGATTCATATTACCTCCCGGTCAGCCACCCATTGTGACAAATACAGATATGAGGGTTGTGCATGAATGAATGATCACAGGTGTGCAAGGGAAAAAAGATGGACCACAAGCAAACAAAGTAAACCAGCAGACATTGTAGTTTTACCTTGTAAACATTATAGACACACAGTGTGTTTCAGAGAAACCATTACTGTGGACTGACACATCTTTCCCTGTAGGTTTACCTTGTAAACACTATAGACACACAGTATGTTTCAGAGAAACCATTACTGCGGACTGACACATCTTTCCCTGTAGTTTTACCTTGTAAACATTATAGACATACAGTATGTTTCAGAGAAACCATTACTGTGGACTGACACATCTTTCCCTGTAGGTTTACCTTGTAAACATTATGACAAACAGTATGTTTCAGAGAAACCATTACTGCGGACTGACAAATCTTTCCCTGTAGATATGGTTTTCTGTATTTCATGGTGTTTATGAACCCACTAATCATAAGTGTATTGTCCTGCTATGCTGAGATGAGCTGCTCATAATCTGTCATTACACGCAGATTAGTGTTATAGTCTGGAGGCTGCAACATGCAGCGTTAGACTAAGCTCCTCTGGAGCTCTGTGTGTGTGTAGGGGTGTGTGTGTGTGTGTGTGTGTGTGTGTGTGTGTGAGAGTGTGTGTGTGTTTGTGTGTGTGTGTGTCTGCTGGAGAGACAAC
>JAPMUY010001611.1:0-5000 GCA_026901105.3 Galaxias olidus | reverse complement strand
CAATTTAATAAATAGTACACTGGCACTCATTTCAGTGGAATCTTCTGAGAGCTGAATGGAGGACCAGCCTCACAGGACGCTCTGCTCTCCCACACTGAGCTCTCTCCTCCAAACACTGAGCTCTCTCCTCCCCACACTGAGCTCTCTCCTCCCCACACTGAGCTCTCTCCTCCAAACACTGACCATCACACACTGAGCTCTCTCCTCCCCACACTGAGCTCTCTCCCCACACTGAGCTCTCTGCCATCACACTGAGCTCTCTCCTCCCCACACTGAACTCTCTCCTCCCCACACTGAGCTCTCTCCTCCCCACACTGAGCTCTCTCCTCCCCACACTGAGCTCTCTCCTCCCCACACTGAGCTCTCTCCTCCCCACACTGAGCTCTCTGCCATCACACTGAGCTCTCTCCTCCCCACACTGAGCTCTCTCCTCCCCACACTGAGCTCTCTCCTCCCCACACTGAGCTCTCTGCCATCACACTGAGCTCTCTCCGCCCCACACAGAGCTCACTCCTCCCCACACTGAGCTCTCTCTCCAAACACTGAGCTCTCCACACTGAGCTCTCTCCCTCCCCATCACACTGAGCTCTCTCCTCCCACACTGAGCTCTCTCCTCACACTGAGCTCTCCCTCCCCACACTGAGCTCTCTCCTCCCCACACTGAGCTCTCTCCTCCCCACACTGAGCTCTCTCCTCCCCACACTGAGCTCTCTCCTCCCCACACTGAGCTCTCTCCTCCCCACACTGAGCTCTCTCCTCCCCACACTGAGCTCTCTCCTCCCCACACTGAGCTCTCTCCTCCCCACACTGAGCTCTCTCCTCCCCACACTGAGCTCTCTGCCATCACACTGAGCTCTCTCCTCCCCACACTGAGATCTCTCCTCCCCACACTGAGCTCTCTCCCTCCCCACACTGAGCTCTCTCTCTCCCTCCCCACACTGAGCTCTCTCCTCCCACACTGAGCTCCTGCCATCACACTGAGCTCTCTCCCCACACTGAGCTCTCTCTCTCCCCACACTGAGATCTCTCCTCCCACACTGAGCTCTCTGCCATCACACTGAGCTCGCTCCTCCCCACACTGACCTCTCGCCTCCCCACACTGAGCTCTCTCCTCCCCACACTGAGCTCTCTGCCATCACACTGAGCTCTCTCCCCACACTGAGAACACTGAGACACTGAGCTCTCTGCCCACACTGAGCTCTCTCCCTCCCCACACTGAGCTCTCTCCTCCCCACACTGAGCTCTCTCCTCCCCACACTGAGAGGAGCTCTCCTCCCCACACACTGAGCTCTCTCCTCCCCACACTGAGCTCTCTCTCTCTCACACTGAGCTCTCTGCCATCACACTGAGCTCTCTCCCCACACTGAGCTCTCTCCTCCCCACACTGAGCTCTCTCCATCACACTGAGGGACATGAGCTCTCTCCTCCCCACACTGAGCTCTCTCCTCCCCACACTGAGAGAGAGAGATCTCTCCCCACACTGAAACACTGAGATCTGAGAGAGAGATATCGGGAGGGAATGATACCTGATGCTCTGGATCCCCGAGAGAACACAGGAGAAGAACAGAAGAATGGAAGAATGGAAGGAGAGGAGAAGAAGAAGAAAACATGAACAGAGAAGAAGAGAGGAGAGGAACACATGAACAGAGAAGAAGAGAGGAGAGGAACACATGGTGAAATGAAGAAAAGAACGAGGAGCAGAGGATTGTACACACATAAACAAGAAAGGAGAGGAGAGAGAGAGAAAAAAACAGAGAGACAGAGAGAGAGATAGGAGGAGGAGGGAGAGAGAGAGAGAGATAGGAGGAGGAGGGAGAGGGAGAGAGAGATAGGAGGAGGGAGAGAGAGAGAGAGATAGAGAGGGAGGAGGAGGGGGAGGGGGACTGGTCTCAGAGCAGATGTCCTCCCAGTGAGAGAGAGAGGGAGAGTGAGGTGAGAGGGGGAGGGGGAGAGAGAGAGAGGGGGGGGCAGAGATAGCTGAGAGAGAGAGGAAATGAGGAGAGAGATGAGAGAGAGAGAGACAGGATAGAGAGATGGAGGAAGAGAGAGAGGGGGAAGACAGGTTACAGAGATGGAGGAAGAGAGAGAGAGAGAGAGGGTTACAGAGTTGGAGACAGGTTACAGAGATGGAGGAAGAGAGAGAGAGAGGGGAAGACAGGTTACAGAGATGGAGGAAGAGAGAGAGAGAGAGAGAGACAGGTTACAGAGAGATGGAGGAAGAGAGAGAGGGGGAAGACAGGTTACAGAGATGGAGGTAGAGAGAGATAGGGAAGACAGGATGGAGAGATGGAGGAAGAGAGAGGGGGGAAGACAGGATGGAGAGAGAGGAGGAAGAGAGAGAGCTGTGTGCTTACATGGCTTGTTTGTAAAGCTCCAAAGAAATGTGATGTATTCTGAAGTAGGACCAAATCTAAAGAGGCTTTGACCATAGATGGTGTTGGTAACATACAGGTTCCAGGGCGGGTCAGATGGTGTTGGTAACATACAGGTTCCAGGGCGGGTCAGATGGTGTTTGTAACATACAGGTTCCAGGGCGGGTCAGATGGTGTTGGTAACATACAGGTTCCAGGGCGGGTCAGATGGTGTTTGTAACATACAGGTTCCAGGGCGGGTCAGATGGTGTTGGTAACATACAGGTTCCAGGGCGGGTCAGATGGTGTTGGTAACATACAGGTTCCAGGGCGGGTCAGATGGTGTTGGTAACATACAGGTTCCAGGGCGGGTCAGATGGTGGTAGAAATGGTAGGAAGACTTTCTTTACACCACTGGTACAGGTGCAGCAAAACACTTTGTGTGTGTGTGTGTGTGTGTGTGTGTGTGTGTGTCACTGATGAAAGATGCAGCAGAAACACTGTGTGTGTGTGTGTGTGTGTGTGTGTGTGTGTGTGTGTGTGTGTGTGTCACTGATGAAAGGTGCAGCAGAAACACTGTGTGTCTGTGTGCGTGTCTCCCTTTAGTTGTGTGTGTGAGTGTGAGTGTGTGTGTGTGTATGTTCGTGTGTGTGCGTGTGTGTCACTGATGAAAGGTGCAGCAGGAGCACTCTGTCTCTCATCCGCACCCACACACTGCTATTACAACAGCCAGGGGCCACTCTCGCTTTCCGTCGCACACACACACACACACACACACACACACACACACACCTGCAGCTCTTCAACTCTTTTTAGATCTCTTTCTTTTCATGATCTCTCTCTCTCTCGTTCTCCATACCATCACAGCAGGAAAATGTTACGGAATCTTTCTCTCTTTCTCTGTCTCTCTCTTTGTTAAATTCAGTAGACATTTCTACGTACGTATAACAGATGCTACCTTTGCTCTCTTTCCCCTTCTCTTCTCTCTGTCTTTCAGTCTTTGGTGGCTGTAAATATTCTCACATTAGCACCAGTAAGACAAGCTAGTTACCTGCTGACTGCATGTGGAAACTAGATTACAGACAAGCACTCTATGGCCCTGTAGTAGAAACTAGACTGCACACTAGCCCTGTATGGCCCCGTAGTAGAAACCAGACTACACACTAGCCCTCTATGGCCCTGTAATGGAAACTAGACTACAGACTAGCCCTGCTTGTGCCCTGTAGTGGAAACTAGACTACAGACACAGCCCTGCTGTACACTGTAGTCGAAACGAGACAACAGACTAGCCCTGCTTATCCCTGTAGTGGAAACTAGACTACAGATAGTAATTCCCTGTTTCTAAGTTCCATGTAGCCTGCTGTATAAATAGTAGAGTCTATAGGGAAGTGTTGAATTGTTGCCAGTATGCTAATTAACCCGTGGACACCAAAGCCAGCTGCTGGCAGTCACACCCTTAATGAAGTCGTCTCGTGTTTTAAAAAAATTTAATCTACAAGGGTCGGTGTTCTGATACAAACCCACATCATCTAAATTAAATCTACAGTCAGGGTCTATAGTACTTCCTGTTGGACCATACCACAGTATTTCCTGTTGGACCATACCAGGGTATTTTCTGTTTGAGTATGCCACAGTATTTCCTATTGGAACATCCAACAGTATTTCCTGTTGGACCATACCACAGTATTTCCTGTTGGACCATACCAGGGTATTTTCTATTGGACCATACCAGGGTATTTTCTATTGGACCATACCAGGGTATTTCCTGTTGGACCATACCACAGTATTTCCTGTTGGACCATACCACAGTATTTCCTGTTGGACCATACCACAGTTTTTCCTGTTGGACCATACCACAGTATTTCCTGTTGGACCATACCAGGGTATTTCCTGTTGGACCATATCACAGTATTTCCTGTTGGACCATACCACAGTATTTCCTATTGGACCATACCACAGTATTTCCTATTGGACCATACCAGGGTATTTCCTGTTGGACCATAACACAGTATTTCCTGTTGGACCATACCACAGTATTTCCTCTTGGACCATACCACAGTATTTCCTGTTCATCTGTTACAGGCACTAAAGATGAACAGACTCACAGTCCAGGAAGTTACATTCACAAAGAGACGTTTCATGAAACCCCCAAAACATAGCTTTGTTTATAATGTACTTTAATATAGTCCACATTATAATATTTAATATAGCTGTTTTTATTGTCGTTTTTTACAGTTCACATTATAATATACCATAGTATAGTTTTTGTGTCTAATTTGTACAATGGTACAAAAACCTAGAATAATACATACCTTCTCAGCCAGCATTTCTACTTAGCTGGTCAGTTTTAAAAACAGTGCCATAGCGGCCTGATGTGTTCTTTCCCTACAGTGGTATTACACTCTATCGGTTAGTCACTTTGAATAGACGAGTCTGCTCATTGATTGTATTGTTATGTATTTAGTGTAGTAAATATGGCTTTGCATATATCCCTAACATCTAGTTGGCCAAGGAAACCTTTTAGCACGGACAGGAAAGACATGGGCTGCGTTCCAACAGTGTTACATTCCTCCTTTCCTTGGCATTTCTCCTTTTCCTCTCCAGTAAAAGAGGTGAAGGAAGTGGACAATAGACAGAGAGAAATGGAAC